>CM033027.1:5037500-5072500 GCA_019207045.1 Branchiostoma floridae x Branchiostoma belcheri
TGTTATCTTGTATGTCTTACATCGAATAAACGATCGGTTGCAGTCAGGTTGTTCTCATTTCAATTGATAGTTTTCGCTTAAAACCCTGGTGATGAACAGATCGCTGACGAAAGGTAGTGGATGCTGAACGTTTCCAAAATCTATCCAGCTTCCTAAGTAACTGTTCTCCTGTATCTTCGACTGAAAATTTATGATGAGTTTTTCTTTTCTGTTGGAATTTTAATTTCATATATAAGCATGGATTCTACCAACGAATGCTGAGCTTTCTTCGATCATATGACCTTCATCAAGCACAGGTAAGTACGCCCAGTCGGCCTGCTCTGTTGCGGCAGCCGCCAGTGGGTGACGTACAGGGTGGCCTCACTAACAGCACCAAAAACAACCTGCTTAGCAAACCTAACGTTAACGATATTACATTCTTCCCTCCGTAGGAAAAGAGGCCCAGTCGGCCTGTTATCAGTTCGGTTGCGGCAGCCGCCAGTGGGTGACTTACTCTCTCATGCCGTACCTGGAGCAGAGCGGACTCACCCCCGCCAACTTCCAGGGCGTGATCGTGATGGACGGGATCATGAACTACAACAACACGGAGGGATCCCAGGCCGTGCCGAACGCAGAGATTTATAAGCAGGTAAATATATAACAGTTATAGAATACAACACGGTGTATTCCGTATCACCCGAGCGAGGTACCAGCCCGACCGCGGGTCGGTTCGCCCGACGGCCGAACCAACCTGAGAAAACCCATGTTTTGATGCGAAATGCGCCAGAAGTTGAACAAATTTGGTGCCCTCGAACAAAAAGTGTTACAACAGCAATGTTCCAATGTCCGAATCAGGTATTCGAATTGTCAACCGTGCCGCACTCGGCCCGCTCGAAATGGTTCAATTTACTCGAAGGAAGCCTGTGTGATACAAACTTCGAGCCTGTGTGATACGGAAAGTTATCACCCGGTCCGGAACAACCGGATCGAACGTTTTCGCGTCACATGTATGACATAATGCACGTTATTTATCGGATTAGGATTTTACAATTAAAGAGAGTTTACAATGATCAGAGAGCGGGTAAGCGGGTGGACATGGAAGAAAGAGGATTATGGAGGAGAATATTTTTAACTCGCTTAGACGTATTCTACAACGCTAGAAACATTGGGTTGGTGACATGTAGGTTTGCCCAAAACGTCACCGGGAGTTCAACCGTTTAATGTTTCTTTATGTATATGTCAAAATTCATAAATAAACGAGTATTTTACATTTGCTATGTTTTATTGTCCCTTAGATCATAATTTTACAGCTTGCTTCAAAATTTCAATTATGGTACCTAGTGTCACGCATGTTCAAATCCAAGTTTGGTCGCAGTCTGGAAGAAAGGAGAAAACAACTTTTTTAAAACAATGCGGGTTTGTCTTCTACTTTGAGCAGGAATATGACAGCAATCTAACAAAACCGCTAAATTCATTAGTGTCTAAAAGTTTTCAACGATTGGTAGAAATGTTTTCTGTTATCCATTTTGTACTTATGTATGTAATGTGGTTTACTGTTCTTGTTTTATGCGTATGTTTCTTGAGTAGAAGGCTTAATATAAGCAATTTGTTGCTTTCTGCCTCATACTCTCAAAATATATGTGAATAAAAATAAATAAATAAATAAATAAATAAAAATGTTTCGTATCTCCCAGACTCCAGGCGTGACCGACATCTATAGATCATCAGAGGCGGACGGTTTCCGCGGGAACTTCATTACGTCAGTGGCGCGGACGGATTACGACCGGACGCTGTACACCGCCTTCCAGAGGAAGTGGAACTCTCTAGGCGATCCGCAGTACAAGCAATACGTAAGGCTATGATACCTCCATTATGTCCTGTGTGCACTGACAAAGAGATTTTACAACAGCAACAGCAGAGTCCCATCTGGTAGATCTTTGTGTAACTATCTCATCTTATCACGATATCTTTATTTACTTCTCGGTTTGGCTGTTCAGCACGCACAGCCAGGGCTATCCAACTATCCTGTGGCTATTACAAAGGACTTTTCCTACTAACAGAGGCAGAAACAATACAAATTAAATTAACATATCTTTATATCTTCACAAAATTTCTCCAGAACGCGCTGATCCCCATCAAAGACGTGGAGACGGACGGCCCGAAGAGCCCGTACTGGCCCGTGTACCGCTTCCTCAGCTACAGCGACCTGTGGAGCTTCTGGAAGGACAACCCGGACCTCAAGACCATGCTGCTCTCAGACACGGGTAAGGCTTTACATCTTAGAACTAATTCAAAACTTTATCTAATATACTCCCACTCAAACCAGACTTGAAAGCTTCCTCCACTTCCTCCGCTCTATCCTCCACCAGGAACTTGATTCCCCACAGCTTCGCTGCGCGGCCTCTGCAGTGGTGTGTGTTACTACACTGCGCATGTCGTCACAGGCACAGTGGTGACGTGTTACTACATGCGCATGTCGTCACAGGCACGGTGGTGAGCGTGTTACTACAGGCGCATGTCGTCACAGGCACAGTGGTGACGTGTTACTACATGCGCATGTCGTCACAGGCACGGTGGTGAGCGTGTTACTACAGGCGCATGTCGTCACAGGCACGGTGGTGAGCGTGTTACTACAGGCGCATGTCGTCACAGGCACAGTGGTGAGCGTGTTACTACAGGCGCATGTCGTCACAGGCACAGTGGTGACGTGTTACTACAGGCGCATGTCGTCACAGGCACAGTGGTGAGTGTGTTACTACAGGCGCATGTCGTCACAGGCACAGTGGTGACGTGTTACTACAGGCGCATGTCGTCACAGGCACTGTGGTAACATGTTACTTCAGGCACATGTCGTCACAGACACGGTGGTAACGTGTTACTACAGGCGCATGTCGTCACAGGCACGGTGGTGAGTGGTACTACGGGCTTCATGTTAACTTGATTCAAGTTAACACGAAGCCCGTAGTACCACTCACCACCGTGCCACTATCTTGCCCCCAGCTTCGCTGCGTGGCCTCTGCAGCAGTGGCAGGGTGGATATCTTGGGCTTCCCAAGTTAACACGAAGCCTGTAGTACTACTCGCCACTGTGTCTCCCTTCCCCCCAGCGTGGCTACGCGGCCGGATACAGCAGTGCTACCACCGTGCCTGTGACGACATGCGCCTGTAGTAACACACTCACCACTGTGCCTGTGACGACATGCGCCTGTAGTAACACACTCACCACTGTGCCTGTGACGACATGCGCCTGTAGTAACACACTCACCACTGTGCCTGTGACGACATGCGCCTGTAGTAACACGTTACTACCGTGTCTGTGACGACATGCGCCTGTAGTAACGTGTTACCACAGTGCCTGTGACGACATGCGCCTGTAGTAACACGTCACCACTGTGCCTGTGACGACATGCGCCTGTTGTAACACACTCACCACTGTGCCTGTGACGACATGCGCCTGTAGTAACACACTCACCACCGTGCCTGTGACGACATGCGCCTGTAGTAACACGCTCACCACCGTGCCTGTGACGACATGCGCCTGTAGTAACACGCTCACCACCGTGCCTGTGACGACATGCGCCTGTAGTAACACGCTCACCACCGTGCCTGTGACGACATGCGCATGTAGTAACACGTCACCACTGTGCCTGTGACGACATGCGCAGTGTAGTAACACTCACCACTGTGTCTCTATATGTGACGACATGTGCTTGTAGTAACACGCTCACCACTGTGTCTCTCCTTCCCACAGCTCAGTTGCGCGGCCGCATGCAGCAGTGCCAGCACCGCCCATGTGACGACATGCGCTTCGTGACGGAGGAGAACCTGGGGATGCTGAAGAAGACGACTGATGCCGTCATCGCGCTCGCGCTGGAGTTCTCCAACACCAGGACCTCATGCAGGGGTAGGAGGAATAGTCACGTACTATAATTATGATAATTCTACAAGTGATGCGTTTCTGAATATCACTCATCCAGGAATTGAAGAATGATCATCTAATTAAATCTATGACACTGGATAATACAAATGAGAGTATCTGTGTAACAACAAGTCTGTGTCATACTAACTCTGCTGTCCAGGGCTGTAACTTGCCCCTCCCCGCAACTATTGGGCGGGCTACTATAAGCGAGATACAATCAGGCTACATACATACGTACATACACACACAAACTCTACCAATTATGCTGTTACAGTTACCTGTTGATATTTCCCCTGGCAGACCCTATGTCGTCAGCCCCTGCCAGTTTCAAAGCCGGTCTGACCCTGGAGGGAACCCTGGAGATAGACGGAAATGACGTAACGTTTAAGCTCGTCGTGGACGCCTTCAAGCCTTCTGGAGTCGTCCGGATGACTGCCAGCAACGACGATCTGCAAGTGTCGGATTCCCTTTCAGGCAAGATCTGATGATCATTCTAGCCAATCTTGGTGATCGCTCTTGTTTACATGTTGGTGCTATGAACCCAGGATTCAGGCGTTTCGTCGGAGTCATTTTACCATAGAACTATCGTAGAGCTTTACAAAACGCCTACAGATAGAGTCATACTCTCCAAGCAGAGTTTTGACACTTGCTTTTACTATGTACTTTTTTTGGCGTTTTTGTCGGGATTTCAATTTTGTACCATTTTCTTTGTGTCCGCCGTCCAAACATATGGTCAGCGGACGTGAAGAAAAAAACACGTCAAGACAGCTGGAGCAGATCCTCTGCAAAGAGAGTAGAATACAACCATACAACTCCATTACACGATTAGTACATAACAATGCAACTACATTAAACCTGACGGCTCCTGTTTCCCGTCCCAGGACGTTATGACGCCGAGACTTACGACTTTTAAAATCATGTAGCATTAGGTACAATTTTATCCTAAGTAAAAGATGGTTTCACGACTATTTGCTGACCAAACGTACGTGCCATAATCCTATGATCACGCCTCGCTGTCTCCCTCCCCAGGCCGGTACGACGCCGAGACCCAGACGCTGACCGTGCGGCTGACTGAGCCCATCCAAGCCGTCAGGGTGGAGCAGGACCCATTCAAGAAGACCAACTGGAACATGAACGGACAGGTCAGTCAACTCTTCTTCTCCTTCTTCTTCTCTCCTGACGGAAGCCACCGAGGTCTTCCTCCCTCTAGCATGTCCAAAATCTCACTCTTTAGTCCTGTAGAGACCTTCAAGAAGACCAACTGGAACATGAACGGCCAGGTCAGTCAACTCTTCTTCTTCTTCTCTTGACGTTAGAGGAGTGGCTTTGGAAGCCACCGAGGTCTTCCTCCCTCTAGCATGTCCAAAATCTCACTCTTTAGTCCAGTAGAGAACTCACCTTCAAGAAGACAAACTGGAGCATGAACGGGCAGGTCAATCAACTCTCGGATGCAGTCCCCAGAACGGGTCTACTGAAAGTGCGAAAAGGAACGAAAAGGAACGAAAAGGAACGAAAAGGAACGAAAAGGAACGAAAAGGAACGAAAAGGAACGAAAAGGAACGAAAAGAAACGAAAAGGAACGAAAAGGAACGAAAAGGAACGAAAAGGAAAGTACCGAAAGTGCGAAAAGGAACGAAAAGGAACGAAAAGGAACGAAAAGGAACGAAAAGGAGCAAACGTTCCTTTTCGTTCCTTTTCGCACTTTCGGTACTTTCCTTTTCGTTCCTTTTCGCACTTTCGGTACTTTCCTTTTCGTTCCTTTTCGTTCCTTTTCGTTCCTTTTCGCACTTTCGCTACCGAAAGTGCGAAAAGGAACGAAGTATGAAGCAAACTAAAATAAAATCAATGAGAATATAAGGAAACGGTACTGCGGGCGTTAGTAGCCTATGAAACGTGTTTTGTTTCACCCAGAATTTGGCAATATCAATTTTTTACGGCGCTGTTTAAGGCTGTTGTGTTTGTGGCTAAATTATTCTCTAAAGATCTGCGAAATACAAAGAAACGGAAATGATATAAGAAAGTAAGGACTAAAATTCAGTGGCTGATAGATATATATCGATTAATATACATTTTCATAATGAGGCAAGATTGTAGCGTTGTTGTTGTATTTGGGTGGCTTCTGTTCTCCCTAGATGGGAGCGCCGCATGCAAATGACCCGCGAAATCCGTTCAGGAAAGATATGCTAATATACTGCTGCCCCAAGAGCATGACAGCTCCCTTCAACATGGCCAACAACATTGTTTTCTGAAGACTGGAGACATATCTTTTTGCTCGTTCACGACGAAAGAAAAGCCGTGAAAGGATAGACATATTTACATTGTACCAAGGAGCTTTCATCAAGTTGTACCATGAGTATTCATCAATTGGGCAGGAAGAAAGGCGCCAACGTGAAGAATTTATGCAAAGGATATTGGGAAATAAAATTTCTGTCAACAACTTTCCGTCATAATGAATACAAATAAATGTCTGCATCTTGCGATCGACATCAGGCCCTCGCTGATGAAAAAAATCCCAATGCCGGGTTTAAATGTCCTGGTCGCAAAACAAATTTAAGGCGTTGTATTAATATTAATGGAAGTGTGAGAAAAAACGAAGGAAAACGAATTCACAACATGCTGGGCTCGAACTTCCGATCGTCAACTTCCCTGGGTTCGAACTTGCGACCTATATTTCACTAATGTCAAGCTCTTACAAATTGAGCAATATAATTGTAACTTTGCTAGCATTGCATTTTTGCCGGTGCGCAAGCACCGGCTATGAGACGGCAGAAGCGGGTCTTTCTTCGTTTCGTTTGCATGGATCATTGGATGCATGCATGGATCGGACAATTTAACCAAACCCTTCTAATAGCCATTCTATACGCCCTATTGCGTAATCGAGCCAGCGTGGCCGAGCGGTGTACAGCACGGTATCAATGGAACAGTTTGCTTCTCCCGCAGTAGATGGTGGGTTCGAACCCCACAAGCTGAAATTTTTTTCTTTGTTAGACAAATCTCATGTGGTGTTTTTTTAATAGAAAAAAGATCAATTCAGTAATTCGATGTTTACAAACTTTTTTTTCGTGTGATTTTGTTTAACATCCAGGCTTTTTCCAAAATACGCACCGGCCAGCTTTTTTCAGAAGCTTTCTTGTTTAAACAATATCAACACAGCATGGTTTTTTATGATAAAATATGCGCAATTGTTCTCGACATAATCCATTTCTTCTTGTGAAATTTTGTAATATAAATGTAATATGGATATTCTAAGGAATGTTATAACCACATTAACAAGTACATGAGCATAGATATGCATAGATAGGTCTCATCAATATCCATTCCTCCATTGAACAATTGGGGCTATAGGAATTTCGTGGAGCAAGCCGCAAAATGACAAAGTAAAGCCCGTTTCATATGCATTTGCCGATCACAGTTTACCGTTGCCTTACATTACCATTGATTTTATTTCAAGTTGCTTCATACTTCGTTCCTATCCGATCTTTTCGTTCCTTTTCGTTCCTTTTCGCAAATTCGGTAGCGAAAGTGCGAAAAGGAACGAAAAGGAACGAAAAGGAAAGTACCGAAAGTGCGAAAAGGAACGAAAAGGAACGAAAAGGAAAGTACCGAAAGTGCGAAAAGGAACGAAAAGGAACGTTTGCTCCTTTTCGTTCCTTTTCGTTCCTTTTCGCACTTTCGGTACTTTCCTTTTCGTTCCTTTTCGTTCCTTTTCGTTCCTTTTCGCTCCTTTTCGTTCCTTTTCGTTCCTTTTCGTTCCTTTTCGCTCCTTTTCGCTCCTTTTCGTTCCTTTTCGTTCCTTTTCGTTCCTTTTCGTTCCTTTTCGCACTTTCGGTACACCGCCCAGAACTCCCCACATTGTCTTGCTTTTGCTTACTATTGAACAAATCAACATTTGTCTTCATCTTCTCTGCATATCAATTCGTAGGTAGATAATAAAACCCGCTTTTAAACCAGTTCAAATCAGTGTCACTGCAGCTGACGAAAGGCAGTGTATGGTGTCTGAAACGTCTGACTATTTCTACAATCATGCCCGGTTGCTTGAGTAACTTTCATAGACGAGTCTCCTATTGGGGGCCAAGTGTTGCAAAATTAAACGTATACATAGAACGAATTTTCTCTCACACAGAAGGGTTGAAAAAGGTCTCACACACAGACAGATTTTTCTCTCTCACACAACAGTGGAAAAAGGTCGCACACATTGACAGATTTTTCTCTCTCACACAACCGTTAGAAAAGGTCGCACACATCGACAGATTTTTCTCTCCCACTCCAAAGTTGAAAAACTTCGCACACAGTCACAGATTTTCAAAAGGTGATTTTTTTACCATGTGTTGTCCTATATCATTCTTCACAAATGTTATAAATGCAAGCATATACAGACGGTTTCTCGGTTCAACATGTACTTTATTCTTCAATATAGAGGCTATTATATTGTTTTAGTGAATACCGTGACCGGTATTCAAATCCATTTCTATTTCAGCATTAATGATACAATGGCCAGTATGAATTTGACTTTTGATCTGTTATATAGCTTATATGATTTGCCTTTTTCCCATAGAGACATGTATTTGAAATATACCGTAGCTTGAATGTCCCATAGATTCATAGAATGTACGCACACATGTCATATAAGTTGTCCTTCACCGACTCAAACTTGCACGCTCGATATCTTTCTAAGATACTAAGATTTCCGATCGTTCGTGCAGTCATACATAATATCTGTAAAAACAAATATTATCCAAAAACTGAGGCTGAATTTTTTTTCACATACACAGCAAGAAGTTTCTGCAAGTCAGTCACCCATGGTAAGAAAGCTTAAGGTGGAAAAAAAATCCGTCCCTGAAGAGAACTGTTTAAAAGATCCTTGTTCGGATGTATAAGTACGACGACTTTAAAGTTTTGGGGGTTGATTGCATTCTTCACATAGTGCAGACACCACGAGAATATGTCGCGTCAACAAATGTGCAATTTTTTGTCTCAAACAATTGCAGAAATCAACTCTCAAACACATATCGAATTATTCCTTCCAAAGACAAACTATTCTTTGATACTGCAGACATTTTTATTCCGACACACAAACACTAGAATTCTCTCTCACACACAGCACAAAAAGTTCTCTCGTGCACTTCGCGAGGCTTTCCCTGCCAACCCGGCTGTAGGAGTGAGCGATTTTTTCGTCTGAGTGAGAGCGAAATTTGGTCGATGTGAGAGCGCTTTCGGAGTAGTGGAAGAATAACTTGAGTTTTCTGAACTTCCAAATGGCAATGAACAGTGTTATTTTCTTCAGTTTCCAATAATAAACCATTTTAACAATGACATTCTGTTATGTTATAGACATTTCCTCGACAATCACTTTATTCCGACACACAACGCAGAAATTCTCTCTCACCCACAGAACAAAAAGTTCTTTCACCTCGGGGGCTTTCCCCGCCAACCCGGCTGTAGGAGTGAGCGATTTATTTTGGTCTGAGTGAGAGCGAAATTTGGTCGATGTGAGAGCGCCTTTGGAGTAGTGGAAGAATAACTTGCTTGAGTTTTCTTATCTTCTTAAAGGCAATGAACAGCGCCAGTTTCCAATAATAAACCTTTTCAAAAATGACATTCTGTTATATTATAGACATTTCCTCGACAATCATATCATTCCGACACACAACGCAGAATTTCTCTCTCACCCACGGAACAAAAAGTTCTCTCACCTCGGAAGCTTTCCCCGCCGATCAGGCTGGAGGAGTGAGCGATTTTTTTGGTCTGAGTGAGAGCGAAATATGGTCGATGTGAGAGCGCTTTCGGAGTAGTGGAATAACTTCTTTCATCATTTCTTTACTTCAAACGCATGTTAAACACTGACATTTTGTATAGTTTGAAACGATATACATCAAACACTAACAATCACATAAACCAAAGACATTGTCTTGACGATCAGTCTTTTTCCGACACTCAACGCTAAAATTCTGTCTCACACACAGAACAAAAAGTTCTCTCACTTCGAGGGCTTTTCCTGCCAACCTGGCCGGAGGAGTGAGCGATTTTTTGGGTCTGAGTGAGAGCGAAATTTGGTCGATGTGAGAGCGCTTTCGGAATAGTGCAAGAACAACTTCCTTCATCATTTCTTTACTTCAAACGCATGTTAAACACTGACATTTTGTATAGTTTGAAACGATATACATCATACACTAACAATCACTTAAACCAAAGACATTGTCTTGACGATCAATCTTTTTCCGACACTCAACGCTAAAATTCTCTCTCACACACAGAACAAAAGTTCTCTCACTTCGGGAGGCTTTCCCTGCAAACCCGGATGGAGGAGTGAGCGATTTTTTGGTCTGAGTGAGAGCGACACTTTGTCGATGTGAGAGCGCTTTTGGAGTAGTGAAAGAACAACTTCTTTTAGTATTTTTTACTTAAAACGCAAAATAAACGCAGACATTTTGTTTAGTTTGTAACGATATACACTATACAATACCAATCACTTATACCAAATATTAAAGATATTGTCTTGACAATCAATCTTTTTCCGACACACAACGCTGAAATTCTCTCTCACCCACAGAACAAAAAGTTCTCTCACTTCGAGAGGCTTCACTGCCAACGCGGCTGTAGGAGTGAGCGCTTTTTTGGGTCTGAGTGAGTGCGAACTTTTGTCGATGTGAGAGCGCTTTTGGAGTAGTGAAAGAATAACTTCTTTTAGTATTTTTTACTTAAAACCCAAAATAAACGCTGACATTTTGTTTAGTTTGTAACGATATATACTATACAATAACAATCACTTATAACAAATATTAAAGATATTGTTTTGATAATCAATCTTTTTCCGACACACAACGCTGAAATTCTCTTTCACCCACAGAACAAAAAGTTCTCTCACTCCGGGAGGCTTCCCTGCCAACGCGGCTGTAGGAGTGAGCGATTTTTTGGGTCTGAGTGAGTACGAACTTTTGTCGATGTAAGAGCGCTTTTGGAGTAGTGAAAGAACAACTTCTTTTAGTATTTTTTCACTTTAAACGCAAAATAAACGCTGACATTTTGTTTAGTTTGTAACGATATACACTATACAATAACAATCACTTATACCAAATATTAAAGATATTGTCTGGATCATCAATCTTTTTCCGACACACAACGCTGAAATTCTCTCTCACCCACAGAACAAAAAGTTCTCTCACTTCGGGAGGCTTCCCTGCCAACGCGGCTGTAGGAGTGAGCGCTTTTTTGGGTCTGAGTGAGTGCGAAGTTTTGTCGATGTGAGAGCGCTTTTGGAGTAGTGAAAGAATAACTTCTTTTAGTATTTTTTACTTAAAACCCAAAATAAACGCTGACATTTTGTTTAGTTTGTAACGATATATACTATACAATAACTATCACTTATACCAAATATTAAAGATATTGTTTTGATAATCAATCTTTTTCCGACACACAACGCTGAAATTCTCTTTCACCCACAGAACAAAAAGTTCTCTCACTCCGGGAGGCTTCCCTGCCAACGCGGCTGTAGGAGTGAGCGATTTTTTGGGTCTGAGTGAGTGCGAACTTTTTTCGATGTGAGAGCGATTTTGGAGTAGTGAAAGAACAACTTCTTTAAGTATTTTTTACTAAAAACGCAAAATAATCCCTGGCATTTTTTTTCAGTTTGTAACGATATACACCATACAATAACAATCACTTATACCAAATATTAAAGATATTGTCTTGACAATCAATCTTTTTCCGACACACAACGCTGAAATTCTCTTTCACCCACAGAACAAAATGTTCTCTCACTTCGGGAGGCTTCCTTGCCAACCCGGCTGTAGGAGTGAGCGCTTTTTGGGGTCTGAGTGAGTGCGAACTTTTGTCGATGTGAGAGCGCTTTTGGAGTAGTGAAAGAACAACTTCTTTTAGTATTTTTTACTTAAAACTCAAAATAAACACTGACATTTTGTCTAATTTGTAACGATATCAACTATACAATAACAATCACTTATACCAAATACTAAAGATATTGCCTTGACAATCAATCTCTCTCCGACACACAACGCTGAAATTCTCTCTCACCCACAGAACAAAAGTTCTCTCACTTCGGGAGGCTTCCCTGCCAACCCGGCTGTAGGAGTGAGCAATTTTTTTGGTCTGAGTGAGTGCGATTTTTTGTCGATGTGAGAGCGATTTTGGAGTAGTGAAAGAACAACTTCTTTTAGTATTTTTTTTTACTTAAAACGCCAAATAAATGCAGACATTTTGTTTAGTTTGTAACGATATACACTATACAATAACAATCACTTATACCAAATATTAAAGATATTGTCTTGACAATCAATCTTTCTCCGACACACAACGCTGAAATTCTCTCTCACCCACAGAACAAAATGTTCTCTCACTCCGGGAGGCTTCCCTGCCAACGCGGCTGTAGGAGTGAGCGATTTTTTTGGTCTGAGTGAGTGCGAACTTTTGTCGATGTGAGAGCGCTTTCGGAATAGTGAAAGAACAACTTCTTTTAGTATTTTTTTACTTAAAACGCAAAATAAACGCAGACATTTTGTTTAGTTTGTAACGATATAAACTATACAATACCAATCACTTATACCAAATATTAAAGATATTGTCTTGACAATCAATCTTTCTCCGACACACAACGCTAAAATTCTCTCTCACACACAGAACAAAAAGTTCTCTCACTTCGGGAACTTCCCCTGCCAAAGCGGCTGTAGGAGTGAGCGCTTTTTGGGGTCTGAGTGAGTGCGAACTTTTGTCGATGTGAGAGCGCTTTTGGAGTAGTGAAAGAACAACTTCTTTTAGTATTTTTTTACTTAAAACGCAAAATAAACACTGACATTTTGTTTAGTTTGTAACGATATACACTATACAATAACAATCACTTATACCAAATATTAAAGATATTGTCTTGACAATCAATCTTTTTCCGATACACAACGCTAAAATTCTCTCTCACACACAGAACAAAAAGTTCTCTCACTTCGGGAACTTCCCCTGCCAACGCGGCTGTAGGAGTGAGCGCTTTTTGGGGTCTGAGTGAGTGCGAACTTTTGTCGATGTGAGAGCGCTTTTGGAGTAGTGAAAGAACAACTTCTTTTAGTATTTTTTACTTAAAACTCAAAATAAACACTGACATTTTGTCTAATTTGTAACGATATCAGCTATACAATAACAATCACTTATACCAAATACTAAAGATATTGCCTTGACAATCAATCTCTCTCCGACACACAACGCTGAAATTCTCTCTCACCCACAGAACAAAAAGTTCTCTCACTTCGGGAGGCTTCCCTGCCAACCCGGCTGTAGGAGTGAGCAATTTTTTTGGTCTGAGTGAGTGCGATTTTTTGTCGATGTGAGAGCGATTTTGGAGTAGTGAAAGAACAACTTCTTTTAGTATTTTTTTTTACTTAAAACGCCAAATAAATGCAGACATTTTGTTTAGTTTGTAACGATATACACTATACAATAACAATCACTTATACCAAATATTAAAGATATTGTCTTGACAATCAATCTTTCTCCGACACACAACGCTGAAATTCTCTCTCACCCACAGAACAAAATGTTCTCTCACTCCGGGAGGCTTCCCTGCCAACGCGGCTGTAGGAGTGAGCGATTTTTTTGGTCTGAGTGAGTGCGAACTTTTGTCGATGTGAGAGCGCTTTCGGAATAGTGAAAGAACAACTTCTTTTAGTATTTTTTTACTTAAAACGCAAAATAAACGCAGACATTTTGTTTAGTTTGTAACGATATAAACTATACAATACCAATCACTTATACCAAATATTAAAGATATTGTCTTGACAATCAATCTTTCTCCGACACACAACGCTAAAATTCTCTCTCACACACAGAACAAAAAGTTCTCTCACTTCGGGAACTTCCCCTGCCAAAGCGGCTGTAGGAGTGAGCGCTTTTTGGGGTCTGAGTGAGTGCGAACTTTTGTCGATGTGAGAGCGCTTTTGGAGTAGTGAAAGAACAACTTCTTTTAGTATTTTTTTACTTAAAACGCAAAATAAACACTGACATTTTGTTTAGTTTGTAACGATATACACTATACAATAACAATCACTTATACCAAATATTAAAGATATTGTCTTGACAATCAATCTTTTTCCGATACACAACGCTAAAATTCTCTCTCACACACAGAACAAAAAGTTCTCTCACTTCGGGAACTTCCCCTGCCAACGCGGCTGTAGGAGTGAGCGCTTTTTGGGGTCTGAGTGAGTGCGAACTTTTGTCGATGTGAGAGCGCTTTTGGAGTAGTGAAAGAACAACTTCTTTTTGTATTTTTTTACTTAAAACGCAAAATAAACTTAGACATTTTGTTTAGTTTGTAACGATATACACTATACAATACCAATCACTTATACCAAATATTAAAGATATTGTCTTGACAATCAATCTTTTTCCGATACACAACGCTGTAATTCTCTCTCACACACAGAACAAAAAGTTCTCTCACTTCGGGAGGCTTCCTTGCCAACCCGGCTGTAGGAGTGAGCGCTTTTTGGGGTCTGAGTGAGTGCGAACTTTTGTCGATGTGAGAGCGCTTTTTGGAGTAGTGAAAGAACAACTTCTTTTAGCATTTTTTACTAAAAACGCAAAATAATCACTGGCATTTTTTTCAGTTCGTAACGATATACACCATACAATAACAATCACTTATACCAAATATCAAAGATATTGTCTTGACAATCAATCTTTCTCCGACACACAACGCTGAAATTCTCTCTCACACACAGAACAAAAAGTTCTCTCACTTCGGGAGGTTTCCCTGCCAACGCGGCTGTAGGAGTGAGCGATTTTTTTGGTCTGAGTGAGTGCGAACTTTTGTCGATGTGAGAGCGATTTTGGAGTAGTGAAAGAACAACTTCTTTTAGTATTTTTTTTACTTAAAACGCAAAATAAATGCAGACATTTTGTTTAGTTTGTAACGATATACACTATACAATACCAATCACTTATACCAAATATTAAAGATATTGTCTTGACAATCAATTTTTTTCCGATACACAACGCTAAAATTCTCTCTCACACACAGAACAAAAAGTTCTCTCACTTCGGGAGGCTTCCTTGCCAACCCGGCTGTAGGAGTGAGCGCTTTTTGGGGTCTGAGTGAGTGCGAACTTTGGTCGATGTGAGAGCGCTTTCGGAATAGTGAAAGAATAACTTCCTTCAGTATTTTTCCATTCCAAATATTTTATATACCTGTTTAAACAGACCTCGCTAGAACATGGTCGCTCTAGCGCAGTGGGAAAATTTGCGCCGTGTAAACCAATGCACCCGGTTCGATTCCGGTGAGGCAATAATTTTTTTTGACCTTTTTTTTTTTCTTTTTTACATCCATCAAAATACTAATTTTTGCATCCATTGATATAATTATTAACAATACTTTTGTATAGAACATTAAAACTCACCTTTGCACCTGTTCTACTTCTGCATTTTTTCGCTGTTGGGATGTTTGAATGAACGAATTGTGAGACGTGCGTTACTCTGCATATATGTCGTTCTAACTTTCCATAAAATGCCCATACAACATCTATATCACAAGAATAAACTGATTTTCTCGAAAAAATACTGAAGGAAGTTATTCTTTCACTATTCCGAAAGCGCTCTCACATCGACAAAAGTTCGCACTCACTCAGACCCAAAAAAATCGCTCACTCCTACAGTCGGGTTGGCAGGGAAGCCTCCCGAAGTGAGAGAACTTTTTGTTCTGTGGGTGAGAGAGAATTTCAGCGTTGTGTGTCGGAAAAAGATTGATTGTCAAGACAATATCTTTAATATTTGGTATAAGTGATTGGTATTGTATAGTGTATATCGTTACAAACTGAATAAAATGTCAGTGTTTATTTTGCGTTTTAAGTAAAAAAAATACTAAAAGAAGTTGTTCTTTCACTACTCCAAAAGCGCTCTCACATCGACAGAAGTTCGCACTCACTCAGACCCCAAAAAGCGCTCACTCCTACAGCCGGGTTGGCAAGGAAGCCTCCCGAAGTGAGAGAACATTTTGTTCTGTGTGTGAGAGAGAATTTCAGCGTTGTGTGTCGGAGAAAGATTGATTGTCAAGACAATATCTTTAGTATTTGGTATAAGTGATTGTTATTGTATAGTTTATATCGTTACAAACTAGACAAAATGTCAGTGCTTATTTTGAGTTTTAAGTAAAAAATACTAAAAGAAGTTGTTCTTTCACTACTCCAAAAGCGCTCTCACATCGACAAAAGTTCGCACTCACTCAGACCCCAAAAAGCGCTCACTCCTACAGCCGGGTTGGCAAGGAAGCCTCCCGAAGTGAGAGAACATTTTGTTCTGTGGGTGAGAGAGAATTTCAGCGTTGTGTGTCGGAAAAAGATTGATTGTCAAGACAATATCTTTAGTATTTGGTATAAGTGATTAGTATTGTATAGTGTATATCGTTACAAACTGAAAAAAATGTCAGTGTTTATTTTGAGTTTTAAGTAAAAAATACTAAAAGAAGTTGTTCTTTCACTACTCCAAAAAGCGCTCTCACATCGACAAAAGTTCGCACTCACTCAGACCCCAAAAAGCGCTCACTCCTACAGCCGGGTTGGCAAGGAAGCCTCCCGAAGTGAGAGAACATTTTGTTCTGTGGGTGAAAGAGAATTTCAGCGTTGTGTGTCGGAGAAAGATTGATTGTCAAGACAATATCTTTAATATTTGGTATAAGTGATTGTTATTGTATGGTGTATATCGTTACAAACTGAAAAAAAATGCCAGTGATTATTTTGCGTTTTTAGTAAAAAATACTTAAAGAAGTTGTTCTTTCACTACTCCAAAATCGCTCTCACATCGAAAAAAGTTCGCACTCACTCAGACCCAAAAAATCGCTCACTCCTACAGCCGCGTTGGCAGGGAAGCCTCCCGGAGTGAGAGAACTTTTTGTTCTGTGGGTGAGAGAGAATTTCAGCGTTGTGTGTCGGAAAAAGATTGATTATCAAATCAATATCTTTAATATTTGGTATAAGTGATTGTTATTGTATAGTATATATCGTTACAAACTAAACAAAATGTCAGCGTTTATTTTGGGGTTTAAGTAAAAAATACTAAAAGAAGTTATTCTTTCACTACTCCAAAATCGCTCTCACATCGACAAAAGTTCGCACTCACTCAGACCAAAAAAATCGCTCACTCCTACAGCCGGGTTGGCAGGGAAGCCTCCCGAAGTGAGAGAACTTTTTGTTCTGTGGGTGAGAGAGAATTTCAGCGTTGTGTGTCGGAGAAAGATTGATTGTCAAGACAATATCTTTAGTATTTGGTATAAGTGATTGTTATTGTATAGTTTATATCGTTACAAACTAAACAAAATGTCAGTGCTTATTTTGAGTTTTAAGTAAAAAATACTAAAAGAAGTTGTTCTTTCACTACTCCAAAAGCGCTCTCACATCGACAAAAGTTCGCACTCACTCAGACCCAAAAAAGCGCTAACTCCTACAGCCGCGTTGGCAGGGAAGCCTCCCGAAGTGAGAGAACTTTTTGTTCTGTGGGTGAGAGAGAATTTCAGCGTTGTGTGTCGGAAAAAGATTGATTGTCAAGACAATATCTTTAATATTTGGTATAAGTGATTGGTATTGTATAGTGTATATCGTTACAAACTAAACAAAATGTCTGCGTTTATTTTGGGTTTTAAGTAAAAATACTAAAAGAAGTTGTTCTTTCACTACTCCAAAAGCGCTCTCACATCGACAAAAGTTCGCACTCACTCAGACCCAAAAAGCGCTCACTCCTACAGCCGCGTTGGCAGGGAAGCCTCCCGAAGTGAGAGAACTTTTTGTTCTGTGGGTGAGAGAGAATTTCAGCGTTGTGTGTCGGAAAAAGATTGATTGTCAAGACAATATCTTTAATATTTGGTATAAGTGATTGGTATTGTATAGTGTATATCGTTACAAACTAAACAAAATGTCTGCGTTTATTTTGGGTTTTAAGTAAAAATACTAAAAGAAGTTGTTCTTTCACTACTCCAAAAGCGCTCTCACATCGACAAAAGTTCGCACTCACTCAGACCCAAAAAGCGCTCACTCCTACAGCCGCGTTGGCAGGGAAGCCTCCCGAAGTGAGGGAACTTTTTGTTCTGTGTGTGAGAGAGAATTTCAGCGTTGTGTGTCGGAGAAAGATTGATGATCAAGACAATATCTTTAATATTTGGTATAAGTGATTGTTATTGTATAGTGTATATCGTTACAAACTAAACAAAATGTCAGCGTTTATTTTGCGTTTAAAGTG
The DNA here is from genome assembly GCA_019207045.1 of Branchiostoma floridae x Branchiostoma belcheri. NCBI lineage: Eukaryota > Metazoa > Chordata > Leptocardii > Amphioxiformes > Branchiostomatidae > Branchiostoma > Branchiostoma floridae x Branchiostoma belcheri. Next base: position 5,055,621 of record CM033027.1, read on the forward strand.
AAAAAATACTGAAGGAAGTTGTTCTTTCACTACTCCAAAAGCGCTCTCACATCGTCAAAAGTTCGCACTCACTCAGACCCCAAAAATCGCTCACTCCTACAGCCGTGTTGGCAGGGAAGCCTCCCGAAGTGAGAGAACTTTTTGTTCTGTGGGTGAGAGAGAATTTCAGCGTTGTGTGTCGGAGAAAGATTGATTATCAAGACAATATCTTTAATATTTGGTATAAGTGATTGGTATTGTATAGTGTATATCGTTACAAATTATACAAAATGTCAGCGTTTATTTTGCGTTTTAAGTAAAAAAATACTAAAAGAAGTTGTTCTTTCATTACTCCGAAAGCGCTCTCACATCGACAAAAGTTCGCACTCACTCAGACCCAAAAAAATCGCTCACTCCTACAGTCGGGTTGGCAGGGAAGCCTCCCGGAGTGAGAGAACTTTTTGTTCTGTGGGTGACAGAGAATTTCAGCGTTGTGTGTCGGAAAAAGATTGATTGTCAAGACAATATCTTTAATATTTGGTATAAGTGATTGTTATTGTATAGTGTATATCGTTACAAACTAAACAAAATGTCTGCGTTTATTTTGGGGTTTAAGTAAAAAATACTAAAAGAAGTTGTTCTTTCACTACTCCGAAAGCGCTCTCACATCGACAAAGTTTCGCTCTCACTCAGACCAAAAAATCGCTCACTCCTCCATCCGGGTTTGCAGGGAAAGCCTCCCGAAGTGAGAGAACTTTTTGTTCTGTGTGTGAGAGAGAATTTTAGCGTTGAGTGTCGGAAAAAGATTGATCGTCAAGACAATGTCTTTGGTTTAAGTGATTGTTAGTGTATGATGTATATCGTTTCAAACTATACAAAATGTCAGTGTTTAACATGCGTTTGAAGTAAAGAAATGATGAAGGAAGTTGTTCTTGCACTATTCCGAAAGCGCTCTCACATCGACCAAATTTCGCTCTCACTCAGACCCAAAAAATCGCTCACTCCTCCGGCCAGGTTGGCAGGAAAAGCCCTCGAAGTGAGAGAACTTTTTGTTCTGTGTGTGAGACAGAATTTTAGCGTTGAGTGTCGGAAAAAGACTGATCGTCAAGACAATGTCTTTGGTTTATGTGATTGTTAGTGTTTGATGTATATCGTTTCAAACTATACAAAATGTCAGTGTTTAACATGCGTTTGAAGTAAAGAAATGATGAAAGAAGTTATTCTTCCACTACTCCGAAAGCGCTCTCACATCGACCATATTTCGCTCTCACTCAGACCAAAAAAATCGCTCACTCCTCCAGCCTGATCGGCGGGGAAAGCCTCCGAGGTGAGAGAACTTTTTGTTCCGTGGGTGAGAGAGAATTTCTGCGTTGTGTGTCGGAAATGATATGATTGTCGAGGAAATGTCTATAATATAACAGAATGTCATTTTTGAAAAGGTTTATTATTGGAAACTGAAGAAAATGACGCTGTTCATTGTCTTTATGAAGATAAGAAAACTGAACCAAGTTATTCTTCCACTACTCCGAAAGCGCTCTCACATCGACCAAATTTCGCTCTCACTCAGACCAAAATAAATCGCTCACTCCTCCAGCCAGATCGGCGGGGAAAGCCCCCGAGGTGAAAGAACTTTTTGTTCCGTGGGTGAGAGAGAATTTCTGCGTTGTGTGTCGGAATAAAGTGATTGTCGAGGAAATGTCTATAATATAACAGAATGTCATTGTTAAAATGGTTTATTATTGGAAACTGAAGAAAATGACACTGTTCATTCCCCTTTAGAAGTTAAGAAAACTCAAGAAAGTTATTCTTCCACTACTCCGAAAGCGCTCTCACATCGACAAAGTTTCGCTCTCACTCAGACCCAAAAAATTGCTCACTCCTCTAGCCTGATCGGCGGGGAAAGCCTCCGAGGTGAGAGAACTTTTTGTTCTGTGGGTGAGAGAGAATTTCTGCGTTGTGTGTCGGAATAAAGTGATTGTCGACGAAACGTCTATAATATAACAGAATGTCATTGTTAAAATGGTTTATTATTTGAAACTGAAGAAAATGACACTGTTCATTCCCCTTTAGAAGTTAAGAAAACTCAAGAAAGTTATTCTTCCACTACTCCGAAAGCGCTCTCACATCGACCATATTTCGCTCTCACTCAGACCAAAAAAATCGCTCACTCCTCCAGCCTGATCGGCGGGGAAAGCCTCCGAGGTGAGAGAACTTTTTGTTCCGTGGGTGAGAGAGAATTTCTGCGTTGTGTGTCGGAATGATATGATTGTCGAGGAAATGTCTATAATATAACAGAATGTCATTTTTGAAAAGGTTTATTATTGGAAACTGAAGAAAATGGCGCTGTTCATTGCCTTTAAGAAGATAAGAAAACTCAAGCAAGTTATTCTTCCACTACTCCAAAGGCGCTCTCACATCGACCAAATTTCGCTCTCACTCAGACCAAAAAAATCGCTCACTCCTCCAGCCTGATCGGCGGGGAAAGCCCCCGAGGTGAAAGAACTTTTTGTTCTGTGGGTGAGAGAGAATTTCTGCGTTGTGTGTCGGAATAAAGTGATTGTCGAGGAAATGTCTATAATATAACAGAATGTCATTGTTAAAATGGTTTATTATTGGAAACTGAAGAAGATAACACTGTTCATTGCCATTTGGAAGTTCAGAAAACTCAAGCAAGTTATTCTTCCACTACTCCGAAAGCGCTCTCACATCGACCAAATTTCGCTCTCACTCAGACGAAAAAATCGCTCACTCCTACAGCCGGGTTGGCAGGGAAAGCCTCGCGAAGTAAGAGAACTTTTTGTGCTGTGTGTGAGAGAGAATTCTAGTGTTTGTGTGTCGGAATAAAAATGTCTGCTGTATCAAAGAATAGTTTGTCTTTGGAAAGAATAATTCGATATGTGTTTGAGAGTTGATTTCTGCAATTGTTTGAGACAAAAAATTGCACATTTGTTGACGCGACATATTCTCGTGGTGTCTGCATTATGTGAAGAATGCAATCAACCCCCAAAACTTTAAAGTCGCCGTACTTATACATCCGAACAAGGATCTTTTAAACAGTTCTCTTCAGGGACGGATTTTTTTCCACCTTAAGCTTTCTTACCATGGGTGACTGACTTGCAGAAACTTCTTGATGTGTATGTGAAAAAAAATTCAGCCTCAGTTTTTGGATAATATTTGTTTTTACAGATATTATGTATGACTGCACGAACGATCGGAAAGAGTATCTTAGAAAGATATCGAGCGTGCAAGTTTGAGTCGGTGAAGGACAACTTATATGACATGTGTGCGTACATTCTATGAATCTATGAGACATTCCAGCTACGGTATATTTCAAATACATGTCTCTATGGGAAAAAGGCAAATCATATAAGCTATATAACAGGTCAAAAGTCAAATTCATGCTGGCCATTGTATCATTAATGCTGAAATAGAAATGGATTTGAATACCGGTCACGGTATTCACTAAAACAATATAATAGCCTCTATATTGAAGAATAAAGTACATGTTGAACCGAGAAACCGCCTGTATATGCTTGCATTTATAACATTTGTGAAGAATGATATAGGACAACACATGGTAAAAAATCACCTTTTGAAAATCTGTGACTGTGTGCGAAGTTTTTCAACTTTGGAGTGGGAGAGAAAAATCTGTCGATGTGTGCGACCTTTTCCAACGGTTGTGTGAGAGAGAAAAATCTGTCAATGTGTGCGACCTTTTTCCACTGTTGTGTGAGAGAGAAAAATCTGTCTGTGTGTGAGACCTTTTTCAACCCTTCTGTGTGAGAGAAAATTCGTTCTATGTATACGTTTAATTTTGCAACACTTGGCCCCCAATAGTCTCCATCTAGCCTGGTATACAAACCTACTATTATAGCTGTTATGTATCTTCTCCCTCTCCTGTTTAGATACATGTACAGGCTAGTCTCTACTAAGTCTCTACAAACAAATTCATGTACATAGCAGCATGGTGTCACTGTATTCCTGTACAGTGACTACAGCTATAGGGACTTCCATGACTACTTACTCATTCCGGGGGCCCCCCTTACATTACATTCCCCGCAGATCAAGGCTACGGAGACGGGAGTGGAGTGGACCGGGACCTTCTACAACCTGAAGAAGCAGGGGCACACTGTCGACTTTAAATTCACAAATGCTGGTGGAGGTTAGTTTTTATTGTTTTTTTTTTATTAACTTACACCACAATTCAAGGAGCCACTCATTAGTATAGAGTTACTGTACTGGATTCTAAAGACAGTTGTTTTTTTTAATCTGTGACTTCGATGTAGTCAAATACTCCATACTTTCTGTTGGAAGTATTGTTACAGTAGTTAAAACATGTGGCAATCCCTGCATGGCAGATATAGGAAAATATATCAAGGAAGGTTAAGACATTAGAAATTCCTCAAATGATTGTAAAAGCCTACAATGATTGTAAGAAACTTATCCTATACTACAACTCCTATATAAGTTAGATATGCCTTAAGTTAAGCTATAGAATTGTAGTTATTTAGATGCCATACTTTGTACCTCGTACAATTGTTGTGTAATTAAATTATGTATATCAAAAATATTTTATGTTTTCTATTACAGAGACTTCTCCGCAAAGCGGGTCTTCCATGGCCCTACCCAGTCTGCTGGGGACAGTGATCTGTGTCATCCTGACCCGTCTCATGCAGTTCTGATGTTTCCTTTAAAATTCCTTGATTTATTTATTTCTGATTATTTTTCTGGTCGGGACGGTGCTCTGTGTCATCCTGACCTGCTTCATGCAGTTTGGATGCATAGTACCCATCGAAGTAATATATTCAACAGAAGATGACCGATCGTGAATAGTTTAAATTTCCCAGGATTAGCTATAGAATAAGTTATCAAAGGTATTTTATTTGCCCCGTATCAACAATAATTTGTTTGTGTTTTAGCTCGAAAAGTAATTACTCGTATAGTATTAGTGAATGTTATGACAAAAGTCAATGCTATGACCAAACACATAACAGAATAGAATTCATGGCTACAATTTCACAATTTAGTTACAGTTTTGTTATCATAAGACCGTATCTTCATTCATAACTTAATATGTGAATGTGAGTAGCTGGAAAATATAGTCGCATTAATATAAGAATCTAATGTACGTAGAGGCCAGTACAATAAAAACGATACAAAGAAAGATGCAGTTTGATAGTCATATTTATTTTGTTTTCTATATTGATATATTTCTACATATGGATTTTCAGGCCACACGTTTTATAAATTTTACCATTTAGATCTGAAATAAAACGTTTCCATGGTTACTTTGAAGAATGAAAGCTTCCAAACAATTATGATTAAACAAAAGATAACGTCTTCTACGAAATTTGTTGTAAGGGTTCACCCACTCATCCAGATTCATTAACAAGAAAGCTCAACATAACAAAGAAACCGGGAGGAACGTGATAGAATACAGAATATACAGAACACTGACACAACCGTACTGTGACTGAAAAAATTCTGCTGTCAATAAATAGTGAACGCTAAATTCGCTAGAATTAATAGTTAACAAATCACTAATTACCGAACATCTAGTATTTCAATTACACTTCTTTGATTTACCGTTTAAATATAAGGATTCTAATGACTTTTAATTAATATCACGTTTTCTGAAGAACTGCATTTGCATAACTTTTACAGTCACTAATAGCGCGGCGTTCTTAACTCATCTCACTACTTGGTTGATCTTGAGAAAATGGCTCGGCGAGTTTCTTCCTGTAAAAGAAAACAAACAACACGTGTGTTATTCATCTGTTTTGGGTGCTGTATATAGATGATCAATGGAGCTATAAACATTTTAATCAGCTGCTGCTATTAAAAAAGCTTTACAGATGATTACAAATGTCAGTAAAATCCAAATAACAAAGAAACATGCTAAAATTGCTCTGCCCAAATTGAGAGGGTGGAACACATGAAACAAAATCTTTAAAACTGAAAAATATTGGCAAGGAAATAAAATACAAAACAACATAACGTTGTAAGATATTGTGCTGACGCAAAATATGAAGAATGTTGACTTTGCGATACTACTCATTCACCTTTATCCACGGGGTCACCTATTTCCGTTGTAATTATCTAGGATACCATGCAAGAGATATCAAACAAACGGAAGGTGGTTTAACCCTGCAACATTGCAGGGTTAAACATTGCAATGTGAAAATACCAGCCCTCGATTTGATAGTCCTATGCTAAATACCATGTATCTGAAAACAACGGATATAGGTTACCCGCGGATAAAGGTGAACTTAAGCGTTACTCACTTCTTGTAGATGATCCAGCCGCCCATGGCCACGACTGCGGCGAACAGAAGCACGCACAGGGTCCCCAGCACCGAGGGCAGGGCCGAGGCCGCACGGGGTTCTGAGGTTTGAGAAAAAAGGTTATGAGAATGGGCGTGAGACCTAGCCTGAGTTCCATCTGGATAATAGTTCGCTCTGGCGTTTATTATACACATGTACAGTCGCTTCTCTGCTGTGCCAGAAGAAGCGAGCATGGGAGCGAACTACTACCCAGATGGTACCCAGGCAACGTGTACAGAGACCTGGGATATGTTCTGAGATGTTGCACGGATCCTTCACCTATTATAGAAGTTAGCGAAAGTCCTGGTGCATAATGTGACACCTATCTCCGTTCCATTGGATGCAAGACTGTAAACAACCACCATCACCATCCCGTCACCCAAAGAACACTTGCCCACCATCATGATATTACTTAGAGCTAAGCAAAAAGGAAGGACGTACCATTTTCTACAAGTCTACGGAATAGAACTTGCTATCTACTGCATTCGAGCTCTAGGCTCTTGGTATAATCATGAAAGGAATAGCTATATCAACACGGTGTTAAACCTTTCAAAATACATTTTTTATGCTTTTATAAGTGATCGCTATTGATGTGACACCGGCTTCCCTTAGTTTGAAATGTGCTTCACTCACCGGCATCCGTGGCGAACAGGTTGAAGGCCACCTGCTGTGGGTATTCCGTCCTGGGGCCCCAGTTCGCCGTACCCACGTACAGCAGGCTGTCCTGGATCTCAGTCACCTGGGGGAGGGGGGGGGGGGGGTGGTCCGAAGGTTTATTCAAAGGCGATGGTCAGCAAGTATCTGAGTTGTGACCTTTGTGAACAATTGGTAATTCATAGTAGCCTGGGTACCATCCGGATAGTAGTTCGCTCCGACGTTTATTTTTATACACTATATACAGTGTGTGTGTGTGTGTGTGTGTGTGTGTGTGTGTGTGTGTGTGTGTGTGCGTTCGTGTGTATCTGTATGTCTTTGTGTCTGTGTGAAACGTCTCAACATTCTTTCTCACACCAGTCCATGCACTTTCAATAACATAGCGAGACTAAATACATGCTAGCTGACCCAATACAAATTGCCAGAAAGAAAATTAAAAGTGTCCCTACCCTTCGACCCATGGCCCATGCAATCTCCTTCACCACATCGTCCATGTCCCACTGCGTCTCTATGTGTGTGTGTCTTGGTGTGTGTGTTTGTGAGTGTGTGTGTGTGTGTGTCTGTCTGTCTGTGTCAAAATCGCACAAAACTCTCCCTACCCTTCCCCCCATCGCCCAAGCCATATCCTTCACCACGTCATCCATGTCCCACTGCGCCTCTATGTGTGTGTGTGTTGGTGTGTGTGTTTGTGAGTGTGTGTGTGTCTGTCTGTCTGTCTGTCTGTCTGTGTCAAAATTCGACAAAACTCTCCCTACCCTTCCCCCCATGGCCCATGCCATCTCCTTCACCACGTCGTCCACATCCCACTGCGCCTCTATCTGCGGCTCGGTCAGGCGCAGCTTCAGCTGCTTGGACACGCTGTCAAACCGGCCTGGGGGAACGGGACCATATATGGCGTTTGAACTCACGTGATTATGACGTAATTATTGTCCGACATGCTGGATGGCTCAAACCAAGGGCATTCATATGTTCAAGCCGAAAAAGATTCAAATCAAGGAGGGTCATAAGAGGATATCAAAGCAAGGTTTAATCAAGAGAAGGGTCCATTTGTGAGTTCAAACATCTAAGTTTCTAACCAAGGAAAAAACAAAGAAGCTGACACAATGAGCTAAAACCAAGGGCCTTTAAACCAATGTGTCCGAATGTTTAAGCTTCAACAAGAGTTCAAATTTTTAAACCAATTAGTTTCAAACTTATGAGTTACACCCAATGAGTTTCAAAGCAAGGAGGCTCAAACATATTAGTTTGAAAGTTAGTTCAAATCTGGTAGGTTGAAACCATGGAGATCTAAAAGCTTCAGACCAATGGACCTTCAAACCAGGGATGTCAAACGTATAAGTTTCAAATCACGTAGTTTCAAACCATTTGGGTTCAAACCAATGAGTTTAAACCAAGGATCCCGATCTTCAAACCAAGAAGTTCAAACCCCACGTACCTACGACTCTAGTCGATAAGGCAAACTCGTTGACGACCACCCTGGCCCTGACGAGTCCGGTCGCGGAAAACGAGTCGACCCGGAAGGTGATGTCATACGGGGCCTCCAGGTGCTGATCCACCGTGCCCCTCAGCACGAAACCCTCCTTAAAGGCGTCTGGAGCCGCGGTCACGGGGTCTGGGGAGGAACGGAAGAAAGGAATGGATGATTAAATAGATATATGAATGAATGAATGGATGGATGGATAGATGGATTGATGAATGATTGACTGAATGGACGGATGACTGGATGGGAGCCACAGCTACCGGGTCTGGGGAGGAACGGGAGAAATGAATGGATGATGAATTAACGAATGATAAATTAATCAATGGATGATGAATGTGTATAAATGAATAAGTAAAAGTGATATGAAAGATAAACGAATGAATGAATGAACGAATGGTGAATGAAAAATTATGAATTTATTTATAAATGAATGAATGAATGAATGAATGATGAATAAAAGAATGAGAGAATAAATGATAAATGAATGACTTTTATTTTCATCTTCATTTACATTAACATATGCTACCTTATCATGTTTATTTTGCAGAATGTTGTAATTTGTCACTGAATAGACCATACGGAAGTCTCTGAACTTTTGCTATTAGATAAAGCGTTTCCTACCAGGACATGTTTCCGGCGAGCCTGCGAGGTAGAGCAGAGAGGACGAGACGACGTCGGTGGTTTTCTTCAGGAAGCCGAGGTTGTCTTCTGAGATCCAGCTTAGGTTGTCGCAGCTGAGGTGGTAACACTTACTCATTCTCCCACGGTAGAGTCCTGCGGAAAACATTAAAAAATCATTGACTGTTTGTGACCAAAATGAAACATCTACTATGGCTACCTGTAGCATCATTGAGATATAACACATTAAAAGCGGACCAGTGATCTCCATAGACGGCGGCAAAAACAGAATATGCCTACCAGAAACCCGTTGCCATGGTAACACGAAACATCACAAACTCATAGTTTTTCGTAGATTTATTGCCAAAAATATTTTAGGAAAAGTCACCAAGTTTTGTGGCCGAGCACACGTCGTTCGGCAGTTATACGACCCGTCCCCGCAACGCAACCCCTACCCCACCCCACCCCGTCTAGACACTTAAGCTAAGGGCACAACCCACCGTACGTGCAAATACGTGGGCAATCTTTGGGGATCCGTAAGTGGTAAGTACCGCCTCCGTAGGAACTCGTAGGGAATCCCACGGATTTTGGAGCACGCAGACTCGCCGTAGAACTTTGCGTGCAGGCAAAACTTTGTGTGCCATCGGGCTGCGGATTCGCCCTCCTTATACCCCCTTCACATTATATACGATCTTCGGACGTTCTTCGCGATCGCAGGAAGGTCGGCTGATTTTAAGATCTTAAGATGGTCTTGCGTATTTTTCGCCTCAAAACTGTCCCCCTCACATATACGCGAGGCTCGTGAGACCGACGGTGAATAAATCTATGATAATGAACCTCCCATGACCTCTTGCACGCGGACAAGGTAACACGAAACGTTCCTCAAAAAAGGCAAGAGATCAATAAATGTTGCTTATTTTGTTGTCGTAATCTTTTTAACCAATGAATGGAATGCGCGGGCATAATAGAAATGACGCAAGAAAAGAAAGTGTGTCACAAAGCCAGCCTACATACTACCACAGCGGCCACAATGTTAGAATTACCCTCACATTCCCAGAAATTCAATATTTGTAAACAAACGGAAGTCGGGCGAACGTCGCCCGAACGTTGCCCAACTGACGGGCGTTCGCCATCCGATTTGCGCTCGATGATTAATAACTATGTCTTTGCTCGCCTATCGGTCTTCAATCGTTGGATTGACGCAAGACTATTGACCGATACCCTTGCAAGGTACGCACGATTTGTACGCACAATCTGCGACTCGGTGACGAGCTGTGCGATTTTGGAGATTTCCTTCGACTAGTCGCATATGTTAAGAACATGTTTCGCTGCACCCCGACCGTCGTAAGACTCCTGAAAACTGCCGGCGATTCGTAAAAATCGCAAGATGATCGTGAGAACACCGGACGTCTTACTCACGAAAATGTCATTCAGAGTTCGTAAACTAGTCTTCCGATCGAATCGCGCCTATTGTGAAGGGGGTATAACGTACCAGTACGGGCGACGCGCCTGCCCTGTGCAGCCTGAACGTTTTCAGAAATACGTGGCGGACGTGGCCTCCCAAAGAAACGTACGGACGACGGTGGGTTCTGCCCTTAGCTTTAAGGTGCACTCCCATCGGGGCACTCTTGCGGCATTGCTGTGCTCGTTCACTGCGTCACTGTTTTGTAATTGTCTCCGATCTTTTATAATTCAGATACTGCGTAATACGTAAAAGTATGGCATAGAAGACGACAAAATACACAACAGGTGAGAAAATTCGTTCTTTATCTCTGAAATTCGTTCAGTATCTTTCGAACTACGCAATGTCGCAAGCGTGTCCCACGTCCGGTGAGAGGGCACCTTAAGATACGGTAGTTAGTAACTGAAGACATATCGCCTTACCCGTGTCTGTGACGAGTACAGCCTTCAGATCGGGGTTCTCGGTCCAGAAGCTGTAGTGATCCCCGAACTGCGTCATCGCCTGGTACACCGGCCAGTAGGGGCTGGAGGGGCCGTCCTTAGCAACGTCCTTGATAGGGATTTCCGCAATCTGCAGTGAGTGAGTGAGTGAGTGAGTGATGAGTAAGTGATGAGTGAGTGAGTGAGTGAGTGAGTGAGTGAGTGAGTGAGTGAGTGAGTGAGTGAGTGAGTGAGCGAGTGAGCGAGCGAGTGATTGAGTGAGTGAGTGAGTGAGTGTGTGAGTGTGTGAGTGAGTGAGAGTGGGTGAGTGAGTGAGTGAGTGTGTGAGTGAGAGTGAGTGAGTGAGTGAGTGAGTGAGCGAGCGAGTGAGCGAGTGAGCGAGTGAGTGAGTGAGTGAGTGAGTGATTGAGTGAGTGAGTGAATGAGTGAGTGATCATGAGTGAGTGAGTGAGTGAGTGAGTGTGTGTCTGTGTGTCTGTGTGTGTGTGTGTGTCTGTGTGTGCGTGTATGTGTCCATGTGTATCCTGTGTGTATGTGTGAGGGTCACACGAGTTCTTTAAGCACATGCCATTTCATACCTGAAACTTGTACTTAGGGTCCAAGTTCTCAAATGTCCAGGATAAGTCGAAAGCTCCGTATAGCGAGTAGTCGAAGCTCTCCCTGGCCAGGACACCGATGAAGTTCCCGCGAAAGTTGTCCTTCTGCACGTTTTCGTACGCTCTCGCGATGCCTGGGGTCTGCAAAAAAAATAATAACCCAGAACAAGAGGGGTAACAGTTAGCGTTTACATGGTCTAGCTGGCTCAACAAATAAATGCACTGTTTATTCTAACGCCAACGCATTTAGATAATATGGCGACCAACCCCTTTAAAATTAGCGCATCGAATTTTTTAGTCCTCCTCGGAAATCCTCAGAATTCAAGTGACCAATCCGGTGGCACATAGATCATATGACCTTAGGAACAAGTGACGTCTCAAGGGCCTTTACCTTCGACATATTACCTACAATTCCTGTCGCCGGCACATGCGTAGCGAAATCTGCGAAAGAGCTTATTGATGATTGGTGTGCCTTGATGTAGGTTATTCTTTCTTACCCTTGCCCAATGCTCTTACGATGACAACAAGACCAAAGTTAATTGTGGCTTTGTGGACCATCTTTTCTTAGACTGATTCTTTCTTACCGAAGAAATGTCCGACAACCCTTCTGAACCTTGCGACCCTTCTGTGCTGTTGTAGTTCAGGATGGAGTCCAGGACAAAAGCGCCCCCTGCGTTGGCAGGCTCGATGTTGCTCAACTGCAGGTAGGGCAGTAACATGTCGGTGACGTAAGCTCTGCTTCCGCAGTTTCCTTCCCAACATGCTGCGTCGGGGACTGTGGACAGAAACGATAAAAATGATTAAAAGAACGACAATTATATCATAACGCATTTTAAATCTCGGATATGTCACAAACATATATGTGTTACGCTAGTTCACCTTTATCCACAAGCATAACCGTTGTTTCTGAATACAGTGAATCAGGTCGACGGAAGGTGGTTTCAAACTGCACTATTTTGAAAACACTGCAGTTTACTAGTTAAGAGGTAAAGGTAGTATTTTACCTCCCCGGCCAAAGTCAGGTCCAATTTTTTTTCACCTGGGTGAAGTGAGGAAGGTCGTGTAAAGTGCCTTTCCCAAGGGTACAGCGCCGGGGACACGGTATCAAACACGGGACCTCTAGGTTCCGAGCCCAACACTCTACCAGTTACGCCACACACAACGCCACAAACGCACAATGCACCTTTGATGGCATAACATCAGGCATATGTAAATAACACAGCTGACATTTATCTATTTAATATGTATTTATTGATCTGGCTGTTGAGCACGTACAGCCAGGGCTGCCCAACAAGCCTGTGGCTATTACAAAGGGCTGACAAAAACAGGGACGATACAAATGTAATTGGCAAGGAGAGGATACTTATTGATAACAATATTCTAAGTACAAAAAAGATATAACAGCACAACAACACGTTCTTTCTCACGTACTCGATATTTCCTGGTCCTTCAGATCCACGGCGACGAAGTCGATGGTGTGGTCCTGCAGGCAGGGCTGTGAGGTGATGAGGCGGGCCGACTCCAGCAGGGCGGCCAGCCCGGACCCGTTGTCGTCCACGCCGCCGCCGCTGCGCGAGGTGTCGTAGTGCGCCATCAGCACCAGCGGCTTGTCGCGCGACGTGTCCGTGTACCGGCCCGGCCAGCGCCCAACAACGTTCACGCCCGGGAACTGTGGGAAGTTTAAAAAAGGTTAAAGCTGCCCGTATCTGTGCAGATGCTTAGGTAGGGGTGGCGCAAATCTAGCCCTTGGGCCACACATTTCTGCAAGCCACTACAGCAGGGGGCTGGCGAAAGACCGGATGAAAGTATTAAAGAATGCACATTTTACCTTAGTGCTGTTGGCGACAAAGAGATGGTACACCATCTGCAGTCCGTATTCCTTGAAGGTCTGGTAGATGAAGCTCTTGACGACGTACTTCTGGTTGGGGCTGGTGACGTGGTGCCGGTTCGTGCCGAAGTGGTCGCGCAGGAGCCGCCGAAGGTTCTCCACGTCGCTGCCCGGCTGGATGGGGGCCGTGACGCGCTCCCGGGCCGCCGAAGCGCTGGCTGTTGTTACGACTAAGAACAACAAGACAAAGCAAGTCTTATACTACTGTATTTGCCGATGCTACGTAGTGAACTAAACAGAAGGTATCTCCTCCTCAGCGTAAGTGATGTGGTATGGTATAACGCCTAGATTGTAGCATTTGAAATCATGTTGCAGGACGAGTTCGTGTTGTTGTTGTTGTTGCCGTTGTGGAGTCTTGATATTGACACAGAACACTGGGAGGACCTTGCAAATGACAGATCCAACTGGAGATGTACACTGTCCAGGCAGCCAAAATCAGGAGAAACCAGACTGATGCGCATGGCAGAAGAAAAGCGGATCTTGCGAAAAGAACTCTGCAACAGATCTAGACCTGAGTCAGCTTACAGATGTGCCCTATGTGGCAGGGACTGTCATTCTCATATAGGACTGTTTAGCCACAGTCGACGCTGTAGGGCGGATATCAATTAGGATTTTACCATGGTCAATATTGACGGAAGGAGGCCATATAGTGTTGTGGAGTGAAAATGAGCAATACTTGTATCCACTTCAGAATCAGTCCTTTTGAAAACCCACGTCATGTTTACGCAGGAGGGGTAGCAAGATGCCGTGGATTTCTACGTTTTCGTATGAATACATAAATGCCTTGACAAGACTCCCCACATTTACAAATTACTCAACACGATTCTAAACTCGTCTTTCAAGAAAACTCTACTTCATTCACGTTGGTCGTTAATTTTTGGGTATGAAAATATTCTTGCCGGTTGGAGATTATATAATGTCCTTGGTTCTATTCGGTCTATCTAAAGTATCAACTTTCCCACGGAGATAGCAACCACTTGATACAGGCGTTTCATCATTGTGTTTAGAAAGAGGGTCACATTATTGTTTTTCTTCCAGAAAACGGAGAGAATGTGTGGTGAACTATGTATGTTCGTACGTAATATCGCCTAGGCTTTACGTTGTACACATCAACCGCGGAAAACTGACACTACAGGAATGCGTAGCTAGGTTAGGCCTACGTCACATTTCCAAACCGTGGCCCAACCGGGCAGCTTTCGAGAACGAAAAGTATGATACAAAAGACACCAAACTACACAATACGTAAAGAGAATAGTCGTGGGCATTATTTGTGTATATTTTTACGCATACATTTCTATTTCTCGTTTCCACTAACGGCCCGGCCGGGCCCCAGTTTGGAAATGTGACGTTAGCCATACCTAACTGACTAGTACATGTGGAATATATCAGGGTCTGTCACAGCAAGAATAAAACTATCTATATTTTCGGTCCTTTTTTTCCTTCTGGTATTGCTGGTGCATGGTGCAGTGGTGCAGACGTATGTAGCCTGGGTATCACCCTGATTTGTGTACACCCATTCCCATTAAAATATGAATTTAATCATTCTCCCTCACTCAAAAACATGAGTTACCTGGGAACTAAAAATGAACTGATGATGAAACCAAGGATAGTAATCTCCAAGCAAATCCTACAATAGCATAAAATAGTACTGCATCAAAAACTGGCAAAATGGCTTAGCCTCCTTTGTCAGCTTTTGATACTACTAGTACCTTATGCTTGCGGATTACAAGGTTGTACAAAGGGCAAATGTATCAAATGGTACGTACCTGTCATACTGAAGGCCAGGAGAACACAGATTGCTTTCCAAGCCATGTCCGGACAAATCGTGAATGCAGGAGTGTCCCAACGAAATCAACAGTAGATGCTGAACTCTCTCCTTTACAGAAGAAGGCACAGGCCGTATATGAACACTGCGTCCCAGAAATTGAGCGAGATACGCCAAATGATACGTGGTATATCTAGACCGGAGCTTTAAATGTTTCTCAGTGTTGCTTGACCGTCGGTTCACAGGTGATGATAGAAAAACAATATCCGCTTGTATACACTTCTATCCTTGGGAAAATCCACCTCATGTTTACGTAGGAGGGGTTGGAAACATATCGAATGAGTGTTTACGTTTTCGTAATGAAAATGGTACATAAAAAGATATTTGAAACATCATTTCATGTTGATGAGCGAGATCATCCTCAACAAGATTCTGACAAAACTCTCCTGCAGTTCCAGAAAAGCTGCAAGGATGCACAAACCTCTGGTCACTTCTTTATCAGCCCTCTGCTACTCCAATTTGGTGACAGTATTATATTCAGATAAAAAGGAAGGAATTTCCCGAACGTCTCGTTATGTACAATATCACAACAAGCCGCTAGGGAGCGGAAACATAATCGAACTCATTCGAGCTCTCATTAACTTACCATTGTCAAATATCAACACAATAAATATTCATACTGCTAGCAGACACCACATCACACACCAAACCAGGCAAAACTATCTGCCATTCTGGTACAAGGTAACAAGATTAAAGTTACTGGCCGTAGGACTAAAGAACACCTGTAATCTGATCAGGTAATGACACATGGGGCATTATGGAACTCACTTCCAGCTAGAGTGAAAGCAGCAGCCTCTGTTGAGTCTTTTAAACACATGTATAAAAAGGAATGCCTTACCACTTAACAGTTTATTTTGTTTTGTTTATAAATCATTGATATGCAAATTCCATTCTACCTTATTTACTTTACTTATCATCATGAGTTTGCTTGTATTGGCTGTATATATTTTCTTTGGTTTGTTGTATTATACTTTATGTTTGATGTATTTAAGTGTACTGAACCTTTGTTTTATGATGTAACGCAGGGCACATTGAAAACCGCCGTAGTGGCGATATGTCGTCCCTGGCTAAATAAATAAATGAAATGAAATGAAATAATCCAGGGTTGGACAAGAGGTCCATTTTTCCCATAGCAATATGATATATCAGTTGTAAACAAGATCGACGAGGATAAAATCTTGATGATGTCAACATAGATTGCTTTATTGGCGGACTAGCACATATACGCATAGAAAGAACATTGCAGCCAAATGACACAAAGTAAAGACTGGCTGAATTACTTCATATAACCTCAACAAGTAAGAGAATGAACGAGCAATGCTATGACACGTGCAGTGTTACCTGGCAGCTTAGCGTTGAATCCTTGATAATACTAGTGTGAAGCTTGCATAGGTGTGTAACTAGCCTCGTATATCGTAAACAATTATCTTTGATTTACTAAATGCAAAATAATCATGGTACAGCGGTTATGATAGCCCGGATGGTGAATTGACACACGTTAGCCCAGCATAACGGCTGCAGAGCAGACAGTCCGCTAGGTGGCGCAGATGACACACGTTAGTCAAGCATAACGGCGAGCGATGCAGTCACGAGGCATGCAGCAACAGTTATTGTA